>OZ038388.1:70039004-70047814 GCA_964036045.1 Eutreptiella sp. 'Long Island Sound 2002' | reverse complement strand
ACCCTAACCCTAACCCTAACCCTAACCCTAACCCTAACCCTAACCCTAACCCTAACCCTAACCCTAACCCTAACCCTAACCCTAACCCTAACCCTAACCCTAACCCTAACCCTAACCCTAACCCTAACCCTAACCCTAACCCTAACCCTAACCCTAACCCTAACCCTAACCCTAACCCTAACCCTAACCCTAACCCTAACCCTAACCCTAACCCTAACCCTAACCCTAACCCTAACCCTAACCCTAACCCTAACCCTAACCCTAACCCTAACCCTAACCCTAACCCTAACCCTAACCCTAACCCTAACCCTAACCCTAACCCTAACCCTAACCCTAACCCTAACCCTAACCCTAACCCTAACCCTAACCCTAACCCTAACCCTAACCCTAACCCTAACCCTAACCCTAACCCTAACCCTAACCCTAACCCTAACCCTAACCCTAACCCTAACCCTAACCCTAACCCTAACCCTAACCCTAACCCTAACCCTAACCCTAACCCTAACCCTAACCCTAACCCTAACCCTAACCCTAACCCTAACCCTAACCCTAACCCTAACCCTAACCCTAACCCTAACCCTAACCCTAACCCTAACCCTAACCCTAACCCTAACCCTAACCCTAACCCTAACCCTAACCCTAACCCTAACCCTAACCCTAACCCTAACCCTAACCCTAACCCTAACCCTAACCCTAACCCTAACCCTAACCCTAACCCTAACCCTAACCCTAACCCTAACCCTAACCCTAACCCTAACCCTAACCCTAACCCTAACCCTAACCCTAACCCTAACCCTAACCCTAACCCTAACCCTAACCCTAACCCTAACCCTAACCCTAACCCTAACCCTAACCCTAACCCTAACCCTAACCCTAACCCTAACCCTAACCCTAACCCTAACCCTAACCCTAACCCTAACCCTAACCCTAACCCTAACCCTAACCCTAACCCTAACCCTAACCCTAACCCTAACCCTAACCCTAACCCTAACCCTAACCCTAACCCTAACCCTAACCCTAACCCTAACCCTAACCCTAACCCTAACCCTAACCCTAACCCTAACCCTAACCCTAACCCTAACCCTAACCCTAACCCTAACCCTAACCCTAACCCTAACCCTAACCCTAACCCTAACCCTAACCCTAACCCTAACCCTAACCCTAACCCTAACCCTAACCCTAACCCTAACCCTAACCCTAACCCTAACCCTAACCCTAACCCTAACCCTAACCCTAACCCTAACCCTAACCCTAACCCTAACCCTAACCCTAACCCTAACCCTAACCCTAACCCTAACCCTAACCCTAACCCTAACCCTAACCCTAACCCTAACCCTAACCCTAACCCTAACCCTAACCCTAACCCTAACCCTAACCCTAACCCTAACCCTAACCCTAACCCTAACCCTAACCCTAACCCTAACCCTAACCCTAACCCTAACCCTAACCCTAACCCTAACCCTAACCCTAACCCTAACCCTAACCCTAACCCTAACCCTAACCCTAACCCTAACCCTAACCCTAACCCTAACCCTAACCCTAACCCTAACCCTAACCCTAACCCTAACCCTAACCCTAACCCTAACCCTAACCCTAACCCTAACCCTAACCCTAACCCTAACCCTAACCCTAACCCTAACCCTAACCCTAACCCTAACCCTAACCCTAACCCTAACCCTAACCCTAACCCTAACCCTAACCCTAACCCTAACCCTAACCCTAACCCTAACCCTAACCCTAACCCTAACCCTAACCCTAACCCTAACCCTAACCCTAACCCTAACCCTAACCCTAACCCTAACCCTAACCCTAACCCTAACCCTAACCCTAACCCTAACCCTAACCCTAACCCTAACCCTAACCCTAACCCTAACCCTAACCCTAACCCTAACCCTAACCCTAACCCTAACCCTAACCCTAACCCTAACCCTAACCCTAACCCTAACCCTAACCCTAACCCTAACCCTAACCCTAACCCTAACCCTAACCCTAACCCTAACCCTAACCCTAACCCTAACCCTAACCCTAACCCTAACCCTAACCCTAACCCTAACCCTAACCCTAACCCTAACCCTAACCCTAACCCTAACCCTAACCCTAACCCTAACCCTAACCCTAACCCTAACCCTAACCCTAACCCTAACCCTAACCCTAACCCTAACCCTAACCCTAACCCTAACCCTAACCCTAACCCTAACCCTAACCCTAACCCTAACCCTAACCCTAACCCTAACCCTAACCCTAACCCTAACCCTAACCCTAACCCTAACCCTAACCCTAACCCTAACCCTAACCCTAACCCTAACCCTAACCCTAACCCTAACCCTAACCCTAACCCTAACCCTAACCCTAACCCTAACCCTAACCCTAACCCTAACCCTAACCCTAACCCTAACCCTAACCCTAACCCTAACCCTAACCCTAACCCTAACCCTAACCCTAACCCTAACCCTAACCCTAACCCTAACCCTAACCCTAACCCTAACCCTAACCCTAACCCTAACCCTAACCCTAACCCTAACCCTAACCCTAACCCTAACCCTAACCCTAACCCTAACCCTAACCCTAACCCTAACCCTAACCCTAACCCTAACCCTAACCCTAACCCTAACCCTAACCCTAACCCTAACCCTAACCCTAACCCTAACCCTAACCCTAACCCTAACCCTAACCCTAACCCTAACCCTAACCCTAACCCTAACCCTAACCCTAACCCTAACCCTAACCCTAACCCTAACCCTAACCCTAACCCTAACCCTAACCCTAACCCTAACCCTAACCCTAACCCTAACCCTAACCCTAACCCTAACCCTAACCCTAACCCTAACCCTAACCCTAACCCTAACCCTAACCCTAACCCTAACCCTAACCCTAACCCTAACCCTAACCCTAACCCTAACCCTAACCCTAACCCTAACCCTAACCCTAACCCTAACCCTAACCCTAACCCTAACCCTAACCCTAACCCTAACCCTAACCCTAACCCTAACCCTAACCCTAACCCTAACCCTAACCCTAACCCTAACCCTAACCCTAACCCTAACCCTAACCCTAACCCTAACCCTAACCCTAACCCTAACCCTAACCCTAACCCTAACCCTAACCCTAACCCTAACCCTAACCCTAACCCTAACCCTAACCCTAACCCTAACCCTAACCCTAACCCTAACCCTAACCCTAACCCTAACCCTAACCCTAACCCTAACCCTAACCCTAACCCTAACCCTAACCCTAACCCTAACCCTAACCCTAACCCTAACCCTAACCCTAACCCTAACCCTAACCCTAACCCTAACCCTAACCCTAACCCTAACCCTAACCCTAACCCTAACCCTAACCCTAACCCTAACCCTAACCCTAACCCTAACCCTAACCCTAACCCTAACCCTAACCCTAACCCTAACCCTAACCCTAACCCTAACCCTAACCCTAACCCTAACCCTAACCCTAACCCTAACCCTAACCCTAACCCTAACCCTAACCCTAACCCTAACCCTAACCCTAACCCTAACCCTAACCCTAACCCTAACCCTAACCCTAACCCTAACCCTAACCCTAACCCTAACCCTAACCCTAACCCTAACCCTAACCCTAACCCTAACCCTAACCCTAACCCTAACCCTAACCCTAACCCTAACCCTAACCCTAACCCTAACCCTAACCCTAACCCTAACCCTAACCCTAACCCTAACCCTAACCCTAACCCTAACCCTAACCCTAACCCTAACCCTAACCCTAACCCTAACCCTAACCCTAACCCTAACCCTAACCCTAACCCTAACCCTAACCCTAACCCTAACCCTAACCCTAACCCTAACCCTAACCCTAACCCTAACCCTAACCCTAACCCTAACCCTAACCCTAACCCTAACCCTAACCCTAACCCTAACCCTAACCCTAACCCTAACCCTAACCCTAACCCTAACCCTAACCCTAACCCTAACCCTAACCCTAACCCTAACCCTAACCCTAACCCTAACCCTAACCCTAACCCTAACCCTAACCCTAACCCTAACCCTAACCCTAACCCTAACCCTAACCCTAACCCTAACCCTAACCCTAACCCTAACCCTAACCCTAACCCTAACCCTAACCCTAACCCTAACCCTAACCCTAACCCTAACCCTAACCCTAACCCTAACCCTAACCCTAACCCTAACCCTAACCCTAACCCTAACCCTAACCCTAACCCTAACCCTAACCCGAACCCTAACCCTAACCCTAACCCTAACCCTAACCCTAACCCTAACCCTAACCCTAACCCTAACCCTAACCCTAACCCTAACCCTAACCCTAACCCTAACCCTAACCCTAACCCTAACCCTAACCCTAACCCTAACCCTAACCCTAACCCTAACCCTAACCCTAACCCTAACCCTAACCCTAACCCTAACCCTAACCCTAACCCTAACCCTAACCCTAACCCTAACCCTAACCCTAACCCTAACCCTAACCCTAACCCTAACCCTAACCCTAACCCTAACCCTAACCCTAACCCTAACCCTAACCCTAACCCTAACCCTAACCCTAACCCTAACCCTAACCCTAACCCTAACCCTAACCCTAACCCTAACCCTAACCCTAACCCTAACCCTAACCCTAACCCTAACCCTAACCCTAACCCTAACCCTAACCCTAACCCTAACCCTAACCCTAACCCTAACCCTAACCCTAACCCTAACCCTAACCCTAACCCTAACCCTAACCCTAACCCTAACCCTAACCCTAACCCTAACCCTAACCCTAACCCTAACCCTAACCCTAACCCTAACCCTAACCCTAACCCTAACCCTAACCCTAACCCTAACCCTAACCCTAACCCTAACCCTAACCCTAACCCTAACCCTAACCCTAACCCTAACCCTAACCCTAACCCTAACCCTAACCCTAACCCTAACCCTAACCCTAACCCTAACCCTAACCCTAACCCTAACCCTAACCCTAACCCTAACCCTAACCCTAACCCTAACCCTAACCCTAACCCTAACCCTAACCCTAACCCTAACCCTAACCCTAACCCTAACCCTAACCCTAACCCTAACCCTAACCCTAACCCTAACCCTAACCCTAACCCTAACCCTAACCCTAACCCTAACCCTAACCCTAACCCTAACCCTAACCCTAACCCTAACCCTAACCCTAACCCTAACCCTAACCCTAACCCTAACCCTAACCCTAACCCTAACCCTAACCCTAACCCTAACCCTAACCCTAACCCTAACCCTAACCCTAACCCTAACCCTAACCCTAACCCTAACCCTAACCCTAACCCTAACCCTAACCCTAACCCTAACCCTAACCCTAACCCTAACCCTAACCCTAACCCTAACCCTAACCCTAACCCTAACCCTAACCCTAACCCTAACCCTAACCCTAACCCTAACCCTAACCCTAACCCTAACCCTAACCCTAACCCTAACCCTAACCCTAACCCTAACCCTAACCCTAACCCTAACCCTAACCCTAACCCTAACCCTAACCCTAACCCTAACCCTAACCCTAACCCTAACCCTAACCCTAACCCTAACCCTAACCCTAACCCTAACCCTAACCCTAACCCTAACCCTAACCCTAACCCTAACCCTAACCCTAACCCTAACCCTAACCCTAACCCTAACCCTAACCCTAACCCTAACCCTAACCCTAACCCTAACCCTAACCCTAACCCTAACCCTAACCCTAACCCTAACCCTAACCCTAACCCTAACCCTAACCCTAACCCTAACCCTAACCCTAACCCTAACCCTAACCCTAACCCTAACCCTAACCCTAACCCTAACCCTAACCCTAACCCTAACCCTAACCCTAACCCTAACCCTAACCCTAACCCTAACCCTAACCCTAACCCTAACCCTAACCCTAACCCTAACCCTAACCCTAACCCTAACCCTAACCCTAACCCTAACCCTAACCCTAACCCTAACCCTAACCCTAACCCTAACCCTAACCCTAACCCTAACCCTAACCCTAACCCTAACCCTAACCCTAACCCTAACCCTAACCCTAACCCTAACCCTAACCCTAACCCTAACCCTAACCCTAACCCTAACCCTAACCCTAACCCTAACCCTAACCCTAACCCTAACCCTAACCCTAACCCTAACCCTAACCCTAACCCTAACCCTAACCCTAACCCTAACCCTAACCCTAACCCTAACCCTAACCCTAACCCTAACCCTAACCCTAACCCTAACCCTAACCCTAACCCTAACCCTAACCCTAACCCTAACCCTAACCCTAACCCTAACCCTAACCCTAACCCTAACCCTAACCCTAACCCTAACCCTAACCCTAACCCTAACCCTAACCCTAACCCTAACCCTAACCCTAACCCTAACCCTAACCCTAACCCTAACCCTAACCCTAACCCTAACCCTAACCCTAACCCTAACCCTAACCCTAACCCTAACCCTAACCCTAACCCTAACCCTAACCCTAACCCTAACCCTAACCCTAACCCTAACCCTAACCCTAACCCTAACCCTAACCCTAACCCTAACCCTAACCCTAACCCTAACCCTAACCCTAACCCTAACCCTAACCCTAACCCTAACCCTAACCCTAACCCTAACCCTAACCCTAACCCTAACCCTAACCCTAACCCTAACCCTAACCCTAACCCTAACCCTAACCCTAACCCTAACCCTAACCCTAACCCTAACCCTAACCCTAACCCTAACCCTAACCCTAACCCTAACCCTAACCCTAACCCTAACCCTAACCCTAACCCTAACCCTAACCCTAACCCTAACCCTAACCCTAACCCTAACCCTAACCCTAACCCTAACCCTAACCCTAACCCTAACCCTAACCCTAACCCTAACCCTAACCCTAACCCTAACCCTAACCCTAACCCTAACCCTAACCCTAACCCTAACCCTAACCCTAACCCTAACCCTAACCCTAACCCTAACCCTAACCCTAACCCTAACCCTAACCCTAACCCTAACCCTAACCCTAACCCTAACCCTAACCCTAACCCTAACCCTAACCCTAACCCTAACCCTAACCCTAACCCTAACCCTAACCCTAACCCTAACCCTAACCCTAACCCTAACCCTAACCCTAACCCTAACCCTAACCCTAACCCTAACCCTAACCCTAACCCTAACCCTAACCCTAACCCTAACCCTAACCCTAACCCTAACCCTAACCCTAACCCTAACCCTAACCCTAACCCTAACCCTAACCCTAACCCTAACCCTAACCCTAACCCTAACCCTAACCCTAACCCTAACCCTAACCCTAACCCTAACCCTAACCCTAACCCTAACCCTAACCCTAACCCTAACCCTAACCCTAACCCTAACCCTAACCCTAACCCTAACCCTAACCCTAACCCTAACCCTAACCCTAACCCTAACCCTAACCCTAACCCTAACCCTAACCCTAACCCTAACCCTAACCCTAACCCTAACCCTAACCCTAACCCTAACCCTAACCCTAACCCTAACCCTAACCCTAACCCTAACCCTAACCCTAACCCTAACCCTAACCCTAACCCTAACCCTAACCCTAACCCTAACCCTAACCCTAACCCTAACCCTAACCCTAACCCTAACCCTAACCCTAACCCTAACCCTAACCCTAACCCTAACCCTAACCCTAACCCTAACCCTAACCCTAACCCTAACCCTAACCCTAACCCTAACCCTAACCCTAACCCTAACCCTAACCCTAACCCTAACCCTAACCCTAACCCTAACCCTAACCCTAACCCTAACCCTAACCCTAACCCTAACCCTAACCCTAACCCTAACCCTAACCCTAACCCTAACCCTAACCCTAACCCTAACCCTAACCCTAACCCTAACCCTAACCCTAACCCTAACCCTAACCCTAACCCTAACCCTAACCCTAACCCTAACCCTAACCCTAACCCTAACCCTAACCCTAACCCTAACCCTAACCCTAACCCTAACCCTAACCCTAACCCTAACCCTAACCCTAACCCTAACCCTAACCCTAACCCTAACCCTAACCCTAACCCTAACCCTAACCCTAACCCTAACCCTAACCCTAACCCTAACCCTAACCCTAACCCTAACCCTAACCCTAACCCTAACCCTAACCCTAACCCTAACCCTAACCCTAACCCTAACCCTAACCCTAACCCTAACCCTAACCCTAACCCTAACCCTAACCCTAACCCTAACCCTAACCCTAACCCTAACCCTAACCCTAACCCTAACCCTAACCCTAACCCTAACCCTAACCCTAACCCTAACCCTAACCCTAACCCTAACCCTAACCCTAACCCTAACCCTAACCCTAACCCTAACCCTAACCCTAACCCTAACCCTAACCCTAACCCTAACCCTAACCCTAACCCTAACCCTAACCCTAACCCTAACCCTAACCCTAACCCTAACCCTAACCCTAACCCTAACCCTAACCCTAACCCTAACCCTAACCCTAACCCTAACCCTAACCCTAACCCTAACCCTAACCCTAACCCTAACCCTAACCCTAACCCTAACCCTAACCCTAACCCTAACCCTAACCCTAACCCTAACCCTAACCCTAACCCTAACCCTAACCCTAACCCTAACCCTAACCCTAACCCTAACCCTAACCCTAACCCTAACCCTAACCCTAACCCTAACCCTAACCCTAACCCTAACCCTAACCCTAACCCTAACCCTAACCCTAACCCTAACCCTAACCCTAACCCTAACCCTAACCCTAACCCTAACCCTAACCCTAACCCTAACCCTAACCCTAACCCTAACCCTAACCCTAACCCTAACCCTAACCCTAACCCTAACCCTAACCCTAACCCTAACCCTAACCCTAACCCTAACCCTAAC